>JAHDVE020006630.1:0-39360 GCA_022606495.2 Halesus radiatus
TCTTTGTTAATGTCTTTTACAGTGCCTGCCTTACTATCAACCACTCCAGTCTCCAAGGATTCCGGTAGTGATATCTTCTTCCAACTGCCTGATCTGATGTCTTTGACATGGACTGAATCTGGATCTATAAGATTCATCTTAATAGCTTCAGCTAGATGGTATTTCTTGCCAGTATTGGGATCCATGAACAGACCAGTCCTCTCATCATAAACACCCTTTGATACAGCTTCACTAAGTGACATTGGTTTGCGGACTTCGATCAATACTCCTCGTTCAAACGCTTCCTGGAAATCTATCTTTTCTCCAATTCCCAGCACAACTGAACCTGTTCTAACATCGACAATTCCTCTATCGACTGCAAACTCAAACGGAAGTACTTTGCCATCAACATTGACAAGAGTAGACTGAGGGTCCAGCATTCCCTTTTTGAGAGCCCTATCAGTAGCGACCTTTTCTCGACTTTCTGGATGTGTGAATTTACCTGTTTTGGGATCATAGAATCCTTTGAAGACGGCTTCAGGTAAACTAAATTTGCGTTTGGCTGGAATAATCAAACCTCTCTCAGATGCATCAACAAAGGACATCTCCTCACCTCTGAGAGGATCTTTGGCTTTGCCAAGTTTAGAGTCAATAATACCTGCTTTGATAGCATCTCCGAGAGAAATGAGTTCTCCTGTCTTGGAATTTTTGATAGTTAAAACATCCGGGTCAATCTCTCCCTTTTTGATAGCATCTTCAAGAGTTTTGGTGGCTGAATCAATAGTAAGAAGACCAGTGTCTGGGTCATAACATCCCTGTACAAGACCCTCCTGCAATGACCAAGGCTTCTTATCACTCAACAGATATCCCTTCTCATTAGCTACATCAAGAGTCATAACTGGGTTGGTTATTAAACCAGTATCATCATTTAACAAGCCCACCTTGATGGCATCGGTTAGTGTAACTAACTTATCCTGTTGGTCGTCCCTGATTTTCACTGAGTCTACTTCTACCAATTTGCTAGCGATGGCTTCTTTGATCTTAACTTCACTGCCTGATCTAGGATCCAGAACCTTTCCAGTCTTGGAATAGTAATAACCTTTTTCAATGATATCTACCATGGACCACCTCAACTGTTTAGTGATTACATATCCTCTCTGATAAGCCACATCTAATGTAATCAAGCTACCTTCCTTTGTATCCCTAAGCTTTCCTGTTTCAGAATTGACCAGTTTTGTTGTCAAAGCATCTTCAAGAGTAACAAAAGAATCAGCTCTTGTGTCTTTCACTTCTGAAATCGTTGCATGAAGGATTGACCTTTCAACAGCTTCATCAATTGTAACCTTTTGATCGGTGGTCAGGTCTTTGATTTTACCAGTAGATGGGTCGTACAAGTTCATTTTGATAACTCCTTCTAACGAAATAGGTCTCCTGGATCTTGGAGAAAGAAGACCATTTAGGAAAGCAATCTTCAATTCTATTTGACGTTTGGTCTGCACATCAATGATGACTCCATGGTAGAGGTCTACAAAACCTAGTTCGATAGCTTCTGTTAAAGTAATGATTTCATTGTTGGTTGGGTTCTTCAAACAGATAGAATCAGGATCAATAAGATTCAAGCGAATTGCTTCTGCAAAGGAATGGGTTTCTCCAGTATTGGGGTCTTTATATTCGGCTGCTATTTTGTCAAATGCTCCAGAATCGAGAGCACTTTCGAAAGTGACGGGTTCAATGACTGCCATTTCATTTGGATGTCCTTCGACAATCCATCCACGGTAGATACAGTCGAAGAATGAAACTCTCTTTCCGGATTTGGGATCAACCATATGACCGGTGTTTTTGTCAATCAGGGGAATAGCAATGGCTTCTTCCAGAGGGTAGAACTGTTCAGTTTTGGCATTGAGATCTTGCACAAATAAGTTAGTTGGATCATAGACGGAATAGATCATATCGATGAAAGAGATTTTGGCGCCAGTTCTAGGATCTAAGAAGATTTGCCTCTCGGGATCGTAGAATCCATATTGTGCAAGAACTTCTGGGGACAATTCGTTGAAAGAAATTGATTTTGGTTTATCAGTGACAATAGAAATACAATTCTTGGAGACAATGTCTACAAGATCTAATGGACTGATTTCTCCCTGATCTAAAGCATCCTGAATGGTAAGGATGGATTCCTGTCCATCAACTAAAATGCGACACACTTTAGGTTCTATCTTGCGCTGGCTAATGGCATCACCAAGAGGTAATCTTTCATATACGATTTCAGATTCTGTTCCAAACTGTTCAACAGAAGACTTACCAGATGGCTGCTCAACAACTGGCGATTTTTCCCTTATGGGTGAAATGCGATCATCAGATTCAACTCTATCAAGGAAGTCAATTTCAACATCATCTTTAGGTGATTTTCCGTCCTTTACAGATTTCTTTTCTTTCGTATCTGTAATGTATTTAGGATCTTGAGCAGACACTGTAATGCTGCTTGAAACCAGTATTTCCTCTTTAATGTTAACAGATTCAATAGCATCTGATAAAGGTCTTTCCAATTTAGATACTTCTTTAGCTTCGTCCTTTGGTGATTTTGGTTTACGTACAGGCACAACGGGGACCACTTCTTCTCGTTTACTTGGAAGCACAGGTTTAACTGCGGGCACTTTGAAAACTTCTTCCTTACTAGGTGATTTCTTTGTCAGACTCTTGATTCCTTTGGCAATTGCCATTCCTGCTAGTACTGGAGAGGCCACAACAGCCAGGATTCCCATAGCAGCAGCCTTTTTAATGTCTACAGATTTTCCAGTTGTCTTGTCTTTAACTTTTCCAGACTTAGGATCTATTAAGCCCTTCTTCAGAGCATCTTTAAGCGTAACTTGTTTTCCAGATTGGACGTCATAGACAACAGATTCTGGATCGATAATATTCCTCTCTAATGCTTCCTTGAATGTATAAGACTTCTTTGGATTTTTCGGATCCCTGAATTTGCTAGTAGTCTCATCATAGATGGTTTCATAGGCTTCAATCAGAGTCATGTATTCTGTTTTTATTTCAACAAGTTCGGAGTATTGTTCAATTGCTACTGTGGACTCGATGGAAGTGTCCAAAATACCTTTAGATATGGCTTCTGTGATAGTCATTGATGTTCCTGTTTCTGGATTGCTGAATGTTCCAGTTTCCATGTCTACTAAGCCTTGTTTGACAGCATCATCGAAGTTAACTTTAACTTCTTTTGTTGTGAAATGTTCTTTGCTTGTCTGTTCATCTTTAATGATTCCTCTTTCCCTGGCTTCCTCAATGGAAATAATCTTCCCAGTCTCTGATTCCTGCACTTCATTGGAACTGACTAGAACATATCCTGACAGAATTTCAATCATCTTTGTTGTGATGGTATGGTGGGATGTGACAGTTTCAGTGACAGAGGTGACTCCCCCGGTGGTTTCAAATGAAACGAGTTGATCTAAGGGTTTCACAATCAACAAGCCTTGTTCAATGGCTTGAGATATTGGCACAACTTCGCCTGTCTTGGGATTGGTGAATGTTCCCTTGTCAGAATCAATCAGGTTATCTTCAAGAGCATCCTTAATTTGGACTGCGTCCCTACTAACAGGGAAGGGAATTGCCATGATAAAATTGTCTTTAATAGCATCTTCAATAGGTGTTTTAACTCCTGTGATAGGATGGATGACATGCTTAGCGTTTGCATCAACTAAACCTCTCTGTACTGCCACTGTAAGGGTCATACCAGCTGGTGGAATATTTTCAATTGGAGATTTGCCTTCAGCATCCTTATCAAATACATTAACTCCCACAGCAGAGAGCAGGTCCAAATTCCCGCTTCTTGTTTTCACCAAAGACTTGTTCTCATCTACATTGCCCTTGACAATTGCTTGCTGAAGTGTGACTTTCTGGCCATCTGGGCTAACCATGGTAGACAGAGGATCGACTATATCACAAACAATGGCCTCGCGCAGTGAAAGATGATCACCAGTTTCAGGATGGATGATCTTGCATGTTTCTGGTTCAATCAGACCTTGTTCAGCCAATCTGGGAACGGACAAGCTCTGTGCTAAAGGAATAAGTATTTGATTGGTGCCATCAGGATCCAATACACCTCTTTCTATTGCCTCATTGATATTCATTACATCACCTCTTTGGGGATCAACAATAGCTCCTTTATCTCCGTCAACTGTCTTGTTGAGTACTGCCTCTGATAATGTAATCCTTTCACCAGTAGGGGACAGGAAATTGTCTTTCTTATTCAGAATCTCTGCAGTTTCATCATCAATCATTCCTTTTTCAACAGCTTCTTTCGGACTAACTACCTTCTTTCTCATTTTCTGTAGAATGACTGGTTTTCCAGCTTTTTCAGGACTCAGATCGAAAGACCTAGCACTACCAATTGTGACTTTGAATTTAGGTTCCGTTGTTATTCTAGATCTCGTCAACTCTGCCTCTGAAATCATCTTTGGCGAATCAACATAAGTTATTGTAGTAGTGCCGACCTTTTTGTTGGAGTCCACAGAATCTAAAAGTTGTTGGGCGTATTCCGGAGTGACTAAGCCCCTTTCAACAGCTTGCTGAAGGTTGATTTCATTCCCTGTATTTGGATCTTTCACAAGGATTGACTTGGAAATGCTTTCTGTAGATGTTTTGATGGTACTTTGAGGGTAGACCTTTTCTGTTATGACACCGTGTTGTTGGCTGACCATAGTTTCCATCATTTCATTATCAATGAGTCCCTGTGACAGAGCATCATCGAGGGGAATTTGCTGTTTAGTTATTGGATCAGTCACAAACATCTTCCTCACAACTTTGACTGTAGTGGTTCTCTCCGAGTTCAGGAACTCTTGAAGTTCTTCTGGTTTGATGGAACCAGATTCCACAGCTTGTTTGGCAGTCATTTGCTTACCCGTTGCCGGATCTGTGATAATGAGTTCTGAATCAAGATGCTCCATAGTAGTACTTGTTATTACTCTTTGAGGCGAGTCTCTGCTCGACTGCTCATACTTTTTAAGTGATTCTTCATCTACAAGTCCTCTTTCATATGCCACTTCCATGGGTATCTTTTCTCCTGTTTTAGGGTCAACTACCATTGTGTTTCTAATGACCTGAATTGCTTTGGCACCTGCAATAAGTGGTGCACCCAGCACAGCAAGAACTCCAAACTTGGCCGCATCGACGATACTGATCTTTCTGCCTGACTTGTCAATGTAATCGCCGGTATTTTCATCGATGATACCTCTCTTCAAAGCTTCCTTGACGGTAATTTCTTTTCCTGTGGCAGGATCTTTGACTTTGACTGCGCTTGGATCAATTGTGCCATCTCGTACAGCAGCAATGATATTCTCAGAGTGTCCAGTCTTAGTGAATAAGACTAAAGCTGTCGCAGGATCATAAATGATACCAGGAGCTAGTAGAATCGGCTCTGGAGAAGGAATATCAACACCTGAGCTTTCGATTTGTGTGAAAATGGGGGGATTGTTGTCTAGTACGCTGGAAACCTCAATGACATCAGGTTGTCCAGTAACTTTTGTGATTTGAATGAGTCTTTGACTTGGAGAATCCTTATCCTGCCTATCTCCTAACAACACTAAATTGTTTTCAATCGCTTCTTTCATTGGAATGTATTTGCCCACTTTTTTATACTGCCCTGTTCCATTCAAAATTCCCTTTTCAATACTTCTGATCAACGTGATCTCCCTTCCATTCTTTGGATCAATAGCGACAGCAGATTTTGGATTAATAATCTTCAGTTTTACGCACTCTTCGAAACTCACTAGCCTATCTGTGCCGGGAATGATGAAAAGTCCAGTAACAGGATCGAATAACTTCTGATTTATGGCTTCTGCTAAGTACCAGCCGTCTGGTGGTAGTTCAAACACTTGCTTCTCCATCGACCTGCGTTCTGACGATATGAAACTAGCTGTAGAAGTCTTGCTGGTCATTGTAGACGTGTGAACTGTGCTATGAGACTCAGCCACGTCCATACGATCTTCTGAACCAGGTCTAGAGTACATCTTCTCGATGCTCTTTTGCAAAGTTATTGGATCAGGCCTAAACACAGAATCAGTTTGAATCTTGGAAACTGGACTAGAATCAACAATTGGGGGAGTGGGATCTTTGACAAAGGATTTCTTTGTAATCTTAAGTTCTACGTATTGTCCTGGTGCGCTATTCTTCCTGCTGCTAACTGTCCTGTAAGACGGACTCAAAGGAGACACTTCTCCGGGTTTTCCTTCCTGAATATCGTATCCTAATAAACCTTCATCTAACGCTTGCTGGATGGGAATAATAGTCCCTGAAGTGGGGTCTGTGAAAGTTTGAGTATGTTCATCTATAAGACCTCGTCTCACAGCCTCGGTAAAGGTAATTATTGTATCAGTCCTAGCTCCTACAGTATTTGTCATAGTGACATAACGTTTAACAGTCTTTGTGACCGTCTGGGTGGTGAGGGTAATATTGAGTAGAGAATTGAGCAACACAGCACCTTCGGGAGTAATTAGATTGACTTCTACGGCTTTATCGAGAGGCAAAGGCTTCTGGGTTTGAGGATCCAGCAAATACCCTGTGTGGGGGTTCAACACCCCCCTGAACACTGCATCCATAACGGTTAACTCAATTGAATTCTGGAAAATACCTACTTTACGATTTAACATTTCATACACTTCTGGACGGATGGATCCTAACTTAACACCTTCATCCATTAGGATGAGCTTGGTCGGTTTAAAACTGACAATAATACTACCTCCATTCTGACTCGAGATCAATCCTTTGTTTAAAGCTCTATTAAAAGACAAGAATTCATTTGTCCCTGGATCACGGAAACCATCAATATCAAACAAAGACTTCTGAGAAACTGACGTGATTAGACCTCTGTCAACCGCTTCAGGAATGGTACAAATTTCACTGGTTAAGGCATCCCGATACCTTGTGATGTCCGGCAGAATGATTCTAGAAGCTAAAGCTTCTGAAAGAGACAAAAGTTCCCCTGTCTTGGTATTTGTGACTGATTTGACATTATCGCTATCTAACACGCCGTACGAGATAGCTTCCAGAATGTTCAATTTGTACTTTTTCAACGGGGACGAAATGAGTCCGTTGTTATCCATCAACGAGTTATCTACAACATCTTTAAGAGTCATGGGCTTGCAGATTAATCGTCGAGTTTGAGCTTCACTGAATCTAAGTTTTTCTTTTGTGATGTTATTGATGAACCGGCCGAATTTAGGGTTAACGATACCCTTCTGAACGGCTTCCGTCAGAGTGATTTTACGATCAGCGGAAGGATCGACGACTTCACGAACCTCAGGGTCGATGAGCTGGTTCTTGATCGCGACATCTAATTGGAACTTATCGCCAGAGTTCCGATCCACGATCCAACCAGAATCTTCCTCGACTAAACCTTGTAAAATAGCGTCAGATAGGGATACGGCGCTAGATTTAATTTTGATAATCTCATTGTAGATCAAGTAGCCCCTTTCGTACGCTTCCGAGACTGTAATATAAGTGCCATCAGGTAATCTAAACATGCCTTTTTGCAAATCTACTTGTCCGACATTCATAGCCTCAGCGATGCTCATTCCCTGTCCGGGAATCTGTCTCGTTTCTGAAATTACCTTAATCCTTTTTTCAGCTGGGTCAGAGAATCCTTGTTCTGCATCATATAATTCTCGTTGAATAGCTTCGAGAAGTGTGACTTCTTTTCCGTCTTCCGTAGTGCCACAAGGGCCGACAAGCCTAGCAGCAAGATTGGAGTCGATGAGTCCATCTTGAGCAGCTTGCTCGATGGGCACACTTTGCCTGCTATCGATGCTTGTTACAATTCTTCCTGTCCTCACATCAAGGATTCTCATACTGATGGCTTGACCAACTGTGAGCACTTCTCTCGTCTCTGGGTGAATGATACCCCTAGACTCGATAATGTTTGAACCTTCGTACATTCGGTGAACTCGTTTGAGGTTCTTAAGGTCTGGGTGAGTCCCGTTGGCCTCTTTCCCATTGATGATGGTGGTGGTTTTGAAGACATTTTGAGAGACGGATTTTCCATTGGTGGTTGTTGAATCGTAGGGGGATTTGGAGTTGACCGTGACGGTGGTTCGGGAAGGCGATGACAGACCGTCTAACTCTGATTCGGTTGTCGTTCTGATATATCTGCGAAAGAAAAATACTCTTGTCAAAAAGGCACTTTGTATATAAAAATTAAATTTATGTTTCTATTTAGGACCACAAGTGGTTTGTGTTAGACGTGGGAAGCGTACTCCTGAGCCGCACTATACATGCCCTGTGTGCGGGCAGCTCACTCGTGCGCCGCAAAGCTTCTATAGTTTAAAGAGCCCCACGTGTGACAGAAGACATACATATTTTTGACGTAAATTGTAGAAAAGGTTAAAGTGTTCTTTTTTTTAAAGTTTAAACATTTTTTTTTTTTTCCTTTTTTAACTTTAATACCTCCCTAATTGAGAAATTCTCGTGTTTAGGGAGGGAGTACTAATATTTATTGTTCACATTTAATTTCTACAGTACTACCATGAACTTGATGTTCTGGTGTCTATACACTAATTTAAAATATAAAATAAAATAAAAGGAAATTTTTAGAAATACAATATATCTATATAATGTATGTATATAAACATATATACATTTTTTCCAAGTGAACTTATAATATACACCTAAAATTAGTTTCTTGTAAAATGTATTTTAAGTTTTTTCTTTAAAAAATCATAATTTTTTTCATCTTGTATATCTTTGGGAAGTTCGTTAAAACATTTTATGGCAGAATATGTGTAATGGTGTTGAGCTGTTGTTGTATTAAGTTTAGGGATTATTATTTGTCCTGTGGTTCTTGGCCTGGTGCTCAGTGACTCTAATTTTAGATTTTCTTTATGGATTTGAAGTAATGAATTTTTTTGGTATATTGCATTTAAATCTAAGACTTTAAATTCGTTGAATAACTCACAGGTAGAAAAAAAAGATGGTTTTTTTTTAAATTATTTTTATCAGACAAAAAAGAAACCATACTTTTCATAATGACAAGAAATAAACTAGAAGAAAACACTAGAATATACCAGGAGAACAGAAAACTTGTGGATGATTATTTCCATTAGTACTTACTGTGACGATGTGGTGTAGTGCGTCGAGACCGTGTGTTCAGAGGCAGCAATATCGTGCATATTAAACTCTTGCCTGAATGAACGCACTGAGCGCGGCGCCATCGCTTCCACGAGACGCTATAGACAAAAAGGAAAAACATTATTAGTTGACATAAGTTGCACATTGAATTTCAACGCCATCAAATTTGTGATAAAACTTGAGATGGGAAAATTATTAACACCATCTATTGGTAAATAAGTCAATTCAGTTCTGTAAGAAAACTTTAAATCAAAACCTTGTAACGCTAATCTATTGTTACCAAGAAACTTGCAATCACTGTCTTAGATATTGACGGTCTAAACACAAATTAATTATTCATAGTAGAACACAAATTTAAGACAGTTTGTATGCATTTGACTCTCTGTCCAGGTCTACCCCTCTTGAAGCAAGGATACTTGTATTTGGAAAAAAATTATTCATATACAATAAAAACATTTGTTTTATAAATCGGAAATTAACAAAACAAAATTATTTTACTCATATATCTAAAAGACAGGTAAAAACATAAATATTACGACAGGTGTTCAGAATGACAACATCTGTCCCTAACACCGGTTTACTGAGAAATATTTAGGGTAACGGCTGCATTGCCTGTTTCATACAAAATTGAATTTTGGATTGGAGGCCAAAATACCCATCCAAACGGAATGATCTATTTTTTTTAAATTAAAGGTTTAGTAAATATCTAGTACGGATGAGAAGCATTTTATTTATTTTTGTTTTACCTTATGAAATATCGGCCATTAAAGGAATTGATTTTTCGCGATTTTAGAGGCATCTTTAACAATTATTTAGGGTTCGTAAAGCACCACTTTTATTAAATTAATAACGATCGCCAACCAGGTTTCGCTTCACCGAAGCTTCGTCAGGGCTTTCATTTAATATATAATGTCACACCCCAAAGTGTTTGCTTCCTCCGAAAAAATTATTTAGGGACTAACGGTGATTTAAAAAAAAGTTTTAACTCATCTCCTTTGGAAAAAATAATTAAATATAAAATTAATTTTATTTTTAAATTATTAAAATAAGCATTATGACACACATAAATTAAATTAAAAACTACCAATTTAGGGTTGAACACAAATTTGCCAAACAGAATTTAAAATATCGACCGAAAGAACCTTTTTTTTTTAAATGTTTTATTTTAATATTTTTATTTATGTAATTATACTTATATAGCAAATGTGATATATTTTTTTTAAAGTATGATAAACCCGCAAATAATTAACTTAAATAACCCAAAAATAAATAAAATACTTCTCATCCGTACTAGACATTTACTAAACCTTTAATTAAAAAAAAAATAGATCATTCCGTTTAGATGGGTATTTTGGCCTCCAATCGAAAATTCATTTTTGTATGAAACAGGTACCGCAGCCGTTCCCCTTAACAGTTTGATAAAACATATACTTAAGAAGAAACTATAAAAAGGTAATAAACATAAAAAATATAGTTATTGTAGAAGATAATATCAAAAACTCTTAATGAAAATATGAAACAGATAAAAACAAAGAAAATAAGAAGGTAACAGTCACAAGTGGGACATGAATCTTGATCTCAGTCTTACTGGGACTAACGTCTCTACCGATCACATCGATCTCATATTCCAAAATTGAATTACTAATCATTATCCTCAATCAATTCCCATATTTTTTGGCTGCCATCTTTTGTTATAATTACAAAGTTCTACCTGAAAATATTTGCGAAGGTGTCTCAGATATGCCGATCCGATTTATAAGTCTAGAATGAATATTCATATTTTCATTAAGAGTTATTGATATTATTTTCTTCTATATATAATAATACAATGAAGATTATAAGTTACAATAAGTTATTTTTAATCAATTTAGTAATAAAATAAATAATAATGAAAAATACACACCTGACACTCGTAGGCAAAGTCATATTCGTAATTGTCACACATTTTGATATTATATTAACACTATTTAACTTTAATAAAAGCACTTCACAAATACAAAAAACTTATTCGCTAGCCCATTATAAAATACTGTAATTTAAGAAGAAAGAAGATTTATTGAGGTACGCCGAGGGGTCATGCAAAAATGGAACAAATCAATCTATATTATAAACAAGGTGCTTTTGGAACACGGTTATAATCTTATTGAACCTTAATACTTATATGCCTTGTATAACCAGTGGTAGTCCTTGGGCTATCTCACTGGGGGTTCCAACGGGAATT
The DNA here is from genome assembly GCA_022606495.2 of Halesus radiatus. Taxonomy (NCBI): domain Eukaryota; kingdom Metazoa; phylum Arthropoda; class Insecta; order Trichoptera; family Limnephilidae; genus Halesus; species Halesus radiatus. The sequence goes on from JAHDVE020006630.1 coordinate 11,321, forward strand.
AAAAGAATTGAGAAAAAATTGCTTCTATATAAAAAAAATACTATGTTATATATTTTTCCCTCGACCTAAAGGAATTTCATCATATAACTACAACAGAAATTAGCGACTTAGCGACATGAATAAATTCAGCGGTTTATTAAAACGTCCGTGGCTAATGAATAATGTAATGTCGCAGGTTACAAAAAATAGTTTTAATAATGATAATCACAGAAAAAAAATCTGTTTAAATTTGTTGTTAACAAATTTTCATACGGCTGTGCACGCGGTCGCCTTATAGATTCTGAAGGATCACACGCTCGGCACGGTTTCCCGCCGAAGCGTCGCGAGAATGACAATGTATGAACTGTTTCTTAGGAGAGAAAACCTCATGAACGCTGAATTCACAGAGTAACACTCTTGTTACACGCATCGCGTACGTTGCGTTGCATGTGTTCCTACAGCATCTATTTTCTTATAAAATGTATGGATTATAAGTTATCCAGATTTTTATTTATTTATTTTTTATGTGATAACACACAAGAGTCCCAACTGCTCCTAATCGTCTGGATCCAGTGAGACTATGGCATCCCCAATTGGGGTATGGGCTGAAGGTATTGAGGGGAAGTACCTGGCTATTCATATTTGGTCACCAAATACGGCTAAAGCCATTTGAAGAAACGTTTCGATTCGGAATGGTGGTCTTTCACCAGGGCGATACTGACAGTATCTTCCACTCTGGAACGTGCCGCAAATATGCTACATATTATTTTAAATAAATGGCTTGTGAAATATCACAAAACTAATCAAACAAAATTTACTTGCTCCCGCCGGGATTCGAACCCGCGACCCCCGGATTCGTAGCCAAGGATCGTAACCACTCAACCACGGAGCCCGTCAAATATTATCAGATAAAGATTACATTAATGCTGTTTTATGAGAAATAAAGTTTCTTCGTCCTCTGGGTACGGGGCCAAGGAGCTTACCGCTCTGACTAAGAGAGGTATTTAATGAAGAATAATGCCAGTTGCTTTATTAAAATCCACTAAGCCGGCAAAAAAATAAAGTAAAATAATACGAATTCAGATGCGGGAAATATGTACATGGGTAATTAGCATAAATAGCTCATTAAACATGAGAAAAAAATACGGAACTAAAAATAATCTCAAAATAAATAAAACAAATGTCAACATTCGGTAGACATGTTTTTAGCGTGATGTCATTGTTATTAACGAAAATGCATTCAAAAAACGAGAAAAACATTTATCTGCTAACTTTACTACCAGGTGCCCGATTCCGGTTCTTTTTGGATAAGACATTGTTCAAATTTCATGACGCCAAAGCTCGCCGCTCGAGAAACGAACGCATAGAAAGTTTAATAATAATGTTTTATTATGATATCCTGATTGAGATTTCTGGTGCTGAGGATTTCATTTACAAAATATTAAATTACATTATATTAAACTAATGTGCTTGATGAAAATATAATAATAATTCTAAGGTGAGGTGTTTTAAGTACAGTTGAGTGGTTTCGGTGTTAGTCTGTATTTGGTGTTAATGTGTTTTCTATTTCAGATCTCTCTGTGTAACGTATCCAGTGTTTCATTTGATTTTTAAATTTATTATTGTTGTTGGGATTTTTAAAGGAAATACATATTATAAATGCGAAACTGATGGACGGAGAAAGGAGTGGGGTCAGGAAGATTAGAAGATTGTCGGGGACGCCCCAGAATCAAATGAAACAAAAATACTTGATCATTGTAGAAAATAATATTAAATGAAACATGAAAACGGAAAAAAAACGACAGAAAATAAAACGATTTCAGTCGCATCTGGGACTCAAACCCAGGACCTCTGCCTATCCGGGGCAACCGCTTAACCAACTTAGGTAATGAGACCAGTTCAATTTATGTCATCTTCATCGATATCATATCTCAAATTCAAGATTCGTCAATATTAGTCTCCATTTTTTATCCCATATTATTGGCAGCTATCTTTATAATGATTACAAAGTTCCCAAGGAACACAATTGCAAACTAGACTAGGATTAATATCCGATTTATATGAGACATCTATTGACTTTTTATAGGAAGAGGTCCTGGGTTCGAGTCCCAGATGCGACTGAAATCTTTTTATTTTCTGTCTTTTTTTTCCGTTTTCATATTTCATTTAGGTTATGTTAATATTATTTTCTACAATGATTAAATATTAAAATGAGATTTTTAAATCTCAATAAAAATAATTAATAATTAAAAATACTTGAGTATGCTCACGTTAAGAGCATTAAAAAGTATGTACGAATGTGAATGAAGCAAGTGTATGACAAACATAAATTCTGACAAACCTTGACTTATAAATATGCAAAACTATAACGATTACAATCTAAGATTAATGTGTTTACGATTATTTAACTTTTACTTCGGCGCATTTTTAATTATTTATTATTATTGCCAATTTGTTATTCACCGTAATGCGGTTTAATTAATGGTTCTAAGGATTGCAAATCAACACATAAAAAAAAAATATTTTTAATTTGTTTCTAACATCATGAGAAAATGTCATTTCAGATATTAAAATTTAATTGGTCCAGTAGCTGCGACAAAATTACCAATCAAATGAGTAAAATGACGTTGTATTGATACGTTTCATGGAAGTTCTGCGAATTAAACACAAAAACAATTAATGAGTTTGTATGAGATAATGCAAATGCGAATGAAGCCAGGAGGGTGTTGTGGAAAGGCAGAGTTGTGTGGCGTTTCATGCGGTCTGCCTGCTCCTCCGGAGAAACGGCGTGATGATTATCAGTTAGTTAGTTCGTTGGTTGGTTGGTTCGCTAGATTATCGAGATGTTTCGATTACGCCACTACTAAAATATTCCGCGTGCGTAAGTCGAGAACTCTGTTGATGACGGCCGATGATGTCACGAAAACAAGTCTCACGGACAAACAAAATTATTATTATTATTATTATTTCACTGAATGGTCACAGTTTGCTGTCCAAATTCACGCGTTTATTCAAATCCTAACCGTCTTAAGTAATGACGTAATTTCGTTTAGCATTATAAGGAGAACCCACGATTTTATTTAAATAATAATATTCCACGAAACGAGGCGTATGCAGAATGTATTGTCTGGCCTAGACGCGTGGGATGGAGTTTAAAAACGAAGATAAAATTTTATAAAAATACGATTCTGAAAACTGAACAGAAAATCCCTAGAAGTGTGATCCATACCGATTTGAAAGAAAAAATGATTATTAGTTCATTTGAAAATGCATGGTTAATTTCATAAGTAAGGGAAAATGTGGATATTTCGGTACACTTCTATCGGTTTATGAAGGAGTGCTCATGTTGAGCTGTCTTTATAAAGCGCATTTAACAGAAAGTCAAGCGTCATAACCACTTCACTACGGAGGCTGTCAAATTTTTGTGATAATTTTAAATCTCCGCATTCAGAATATCTATGTACATATTACAAACTTCCCTTGAATACGTGTTTTTATTGCAATTCAAAAAATATATGTTACTTTGAAGATAATCTCTCTTCAGACGTCTAGTTGAGAAGGTAATTAATTATATAAAATTCTCTCTACGGAAAAAAATTGCAAAGTATGCTCCGAAAAATATAAATAACACGTGTGATTCTGTTATTTAACGTGTTATAGGTATAAAAAAATTCACAGCGTTTCTTTAAATGCTGCTTAATTAGATTTTTGCTCTATTCTAAATATGTAGTATTTATTAAATATTTAAAAAACGATCGCTTACGCCCTAAACATAGTTTATCAAACAGTGACCAGTTTCCGCACGGAGGGTATTACTAGGTCTTAATACTTTATAAGTTTTTTGAAAAAAACACCTCACTGACTTAAAAATGATGTGAATACTATTAATACCCGGCTTCGTCCGAGTTCTAATATTCTTTTATCAAAAATGATAAATATGCAACAGGTGAAATGGAATCTTCTCTTATTATTTGATAGCCAAACAAATATATGAAAGCTTCATAGCCCACGATGTAAAAGACTTAGCGAGCTATAAATTCCTGATAGAAATTCAAAATCAAATTTCATAATACCATTATTCACCGATCGCGAATTTTCACTGCTTCAAACACACAGAATTTTTCTGATTTTTATTGATAGTATTCAAATGTAAAACATCTTTAAAAATTTCATGATGACAGAACTCACAATTCGCGAGATTTTACTGCTTCAAACAAACAGATTTTCTGTTTTATTATCTAGTTAATCTTTATGAGCAAGATTAAGAAAGGGACGCTTAGATGGTTTGGGCATGTAAAGCGAATGAACGAAGAGAGGAGTGTAAGGAGCATATATGACGCGAATGTGAATGGAAGAAGAAGCCGGGGACGCCCGAGGAAGACATGGCACGATCAAGTGAATCAAATACTCGAGTCGCAATGTCAGAAGTCGGAATAACAGAAGAGAATGTATGAGGCGTTGTATGAATGTAAATGAAGCAAGAAGTGTACACCAAGATCGAGTTGTTTGGCGGTCCGTCCTCTCTGGCTACCCCTGCGGAGAAACAGCGTGATGGTTAGTTAGTTAATCTTTATCGATGGCCTTTAAATACCTAAGTATATTGAACTCGCCTATTTGAAGCAAGGTCAAATTTAATGAAATATAGGAAGAGGCAGTATTCAATTCCTCAACAGAAAAAATACAGTCAGGGGCATCACGAAAATTACGAATAGAAAACAGTGGGAATCTACACAACCGGGCATCTTGTGAACAACGTATTCAATGTCAATTTATCTGAAGGCCAAGTCGTGACCTAGTGATAATGCTAATGTAATGTGTCGACTATTGCATGTAGGTGAAATGACCATCAAATAAATAATACAACTCGATACCATCCCTCTTACTTATTAGAATATGAGCTGTTCGCCAAAAGGAACCTCTTGCCGGTTAAAAAGTAACAATTGCATTTTTATTTTTATAGTCAATTTAAGTCTAATACTCAAATTTTAAACAATAATACATTATAACCCTTAACCCGCGAAGAAGCGCTTAGGCGCTGCGTTCTTCAGTGTGCATTTGTTGATCCTCATAAGAGCACGTGTTCCGTTTTGAGAGCGGTGTATTGCAGTTGGCGTATATCTTGTATACTATATATATATATATTGTTTGTCCTGTTATAATAAATTAAAACGATATATTTCACCATGTCGAATCTTAGTTCTATCGCGGACGATGTATCAAAGGACGGCGACATTACAGATGTTGATCCCTTCGATCTGATAAATGGAGACAGTGCTGACGGAAGTGCGATTATTGGCCACAGCAATAATAGAACGCGAATAGAAAGTGAATTTTCCTCATATGCGCCCGTTGTATGACGGAACTACATATGACATTTGCACGGGAAAATACAAAATATTGGTTGAGATCAAAACAACAGATTATGACTTGTTGCAGTTTAATAATGGGCCACATTTAAATTGATACTTTAAATCTCCTTAGCTCACGACGGAAAATACATTCATTTAATCCCTTTCAAAGAAAGGCTAAGATTCCCGTATTACGAATGACCTGACAATATTTGATTTCCTCCTACTACCGTCATTAATTATAAGCTGAAAATGTTGCTTGTGCAATGATGGAGAACTTAGATAGCAAGGGATTGAACCCGCGACGTCTGGGTGGGAGCCCCACGCTTTGGGCCATTCGGCTAACTGCGCGGTGAAAACAGTTGAGTTAACCTGAAAATTCCAGACAGAAAAAAAGTGAAAATTTCACGACGCCGAGATTTTTTGGTTGATTCACCCAAAAATACGCACTTTTGAGGTTGCTAACATAAGAAATATTACGAATGGTATATCTGTAAATTTTATACGAGTCATTAGAAAAATACATAAGTTTTCAAAGGACAATAGTCCTCAAACTGTAAACTTTTAAATTCTTTATGAAATTCGTACTGGAATTCTAGGTAAAATGTTCAAAATATATTTCACTGGTTTTCAAATTGCACCTATTTTCAAATATTTCGGAATGTATTTCATAGAATTTAAAGATTACAGTTTGAGGATTTTCGTCTTATAAAACCTTATACATTTTCCTAACTACCCGTATAGAATTTACTAGTTTGCTTAACCAATAGAAGTTTATTGTGGGCGTGTCTGTGTGCCATAGGATAGCTCAAATTTCCATGCTTCCGCAGAAATCGATTACTAAACCGAAAAAAATATTTAAAAATGTCGACGAAATTTTTTACAGAAGATTCATTCATCCAGAATTGAAGTTAAAACCGGGAAAATAAATACATATTACGAATTATTTCCGGAAATGCGAAGATGTTCATCTTTTTAAATGGAGCGGAACTGCGCGGTTGTTGGGCCGGAAACTATCCATTTTCAAATAAACGGAAACTGTATTTCTTACGAGATCCTCATCATCTGATGCCAGTTCTATTATCGATTTTAAACACGTATTGCAACATCATCTTTAGACTCTATTATTTTTTTTAATTGTCAATATATTTATTTATTAATAAATTAATTAAAAATTACTTTGTAATTACTATTTTTTTAAATATGTACATATCAACGTGTTTCGAAAGTGAAGCATTTCCCATCAGGACATACAGAATACTAAAAAAAAAATAATGTCAAGTATAGACAAGTGATAAACATAAAACACAATAATGTAAAAATAGACAAATTATAAACAAAAACAAAAATTGATAAAAGTAGGTAAGTAACTAATCAAAAATATTATAAAACATTGAATAACAAATAATAAAAAATAATATTGAATTGACAATTAATACTTTTCCTAATTTCTAAAATTTCAAATTTGTCTAATTGTAAACCGGTTTTACTTGTATGTAAAATTTTAAAACTTTTTATCTATTTATTGATTGCCCGGATTTCCGATCTTTATAATTAATGTGCGAATGCATTAACAACCTGCATATATATATACCCAGATTTTATAATATAGGAAATGAATATCTGCACAAAAATTATATTTTTAACGTAACCCTTCTAAAAAAAGAACCCCCCTAAATCGTAACAAGTGAAGTATTTTTAGGATGCATCGTAAAACTCGACATTTTACTCAATCCAATTCGAGAACTTATTCGGTGGTTCGAATGTATTCTACGTATATCTCTTTTCCACAAATTGTAATAATAGTTACTTTTACATTTAATTGAGTATTCTTTCTTGGTTATTTCTTCCTTTTTATATAGCATTATGTAAACTATTTATGTACTCGTATATCGAATCAAAATGACAAAAAAAAATCCATGATGTAAAATCACCTTCGGACAAATATACTACATATATTTTGAAAACAAAACCTCAAAACATCCTTCCCACAGATGTAAATTTAATAGAAAAGTTTAATGAGTACAAGTCAAGAATTAGTCTGGCTGAAAGAGGTCAATGAAACAACCCTAAAAAAAAAAAAAACGACATAGAAGATACTACATATATTTTGAAAACAAAATTCTAGAACATCCTTCCCCCAGATATAAATTTAATAGAAACGTTTAATTAGCACAAGTAAAGAATGTCTGTCTGAAAGAGGTCAATGAAACAACCTTAAAAAATCACTAAAAACGACATAGAAGACGCACCTAATTAAGTGACATCAAAGTAAATAACTCTAGTTCGCCTGAGCACAGGACCCCCTAGTGAGGACTAAGAAAAAAACGGTAAAAGATCAAATAGTTCACAAAATATAATAATTGGTTTATCATTTTGTATTTTAAATTGTTATTCTGTAGACATGTAATCATTAAATATTACAAAAATACATTTAATCTCTGCTTAAGCCTACCGGGACAGTATTTGTCCGTGTATATTTATATTTATGAGAACACGGCATTATTTCCGTCATGACATTTACAGATAAATCTATTTTTAAAAAATAACGCACCGTCATTAATTGGTACTGCACTAAGTACTGTCGATTTTTTCGACTTCCGTGTTCTAATTTCGAAAAGGGCGCGCTTTCCAGCCATGACGCGTCGCGACGCTCTTTTGTTTTGACGTCGTTCTATTTTTTGAAATGGAGCGTCGTAAATCTCAGGAGATTACCGAATTCTCGATACGTCATTTTGGAAGCTTAAAAATCTGCTCAGCAAAGGCGAAGAATGTATAAGATTGGTCCATACTGAACGAAAAATACACTAAATCTGTATTACTCTATTCTATATCTTGTAATACTTATGAAATTTTATATACAATACAATACGATACTTAGTTGGAAAATTTTGTTTTAAGCAATTTTGCAGGGGATCGAATAAATACCGTAAAAATAATATGTCATGGAAGGAGCTACCGGCATCGTAGCACGTGTTCTCTCCCTCGTTTAATACGGCCTTTACAGCGTCGTCCAACGGGGTAGCGATATAATTCTAGTTGTAGATAAAGATAGTTGTAGATATTTTTTGGTGTCCAATTACCCTTGAGGACAAATCTACCGTATTCAATTTCAATGGAGTCCTATTTATAAAACATTATTGCATATAATAACAGGCTGATACTTCCACGGGGGAAACGTAGCGACGACTTAAAGTCAATACATTGTATCTCCACGTTTTGGAGAGAATAATCTATGAACCAAACTTTACTAAGAACCCAAATTTATAAGAGTAAAAACATGGCATCTCTGACACCATTCCAAGAGACTCAAATTTAAGAACTTCGCTTAACTGGAAATAGATACAATATCTCCGATAATAAACACGGTAACGAAGGGAGCAAACAGTTCGTTGGCTATGACCACTGACGTTAGAATTAATAGACGGCAACATAGCCAAATTTGCCTGCCATTTTGACGGCTGTAGGCAAACCACGTGATATCCTAAATTTGGCACCAGGCGGATTCACGCATTTCTCGAATACACTACGTCCTCATTCGTGTATTGACCGGCAGCGAGCGATATTCGAAGATTTTGAGAAATAAAAGAATAATTATGGTTTCCTGTGCAATCAAAAGATGAAAAAATAGAAGTCGTAATTAGAACAATTAAAACGATCGCATTACATTCCACATATAAGCGATATTTTACTGTATTTTAAGCTGATTCAATTATATATAATAACAGATGAATAGTTTTAGTGACACTAATTCACTGCCGTCCATGTTTCTTTGACGGGATTTTGACTGCGGTAAGCAAATTTAAAACATCTGTAAAAGGGTCAAACTAAATCCTCCAACACAATATTCCGTTTTCGTAAATAAGTCGAACCTTTTTAATTATTTACTTAAATTGGCGGTTTGGATTAGTTTGGAATTTTCTAGCACAGCTACGGGGAAAATGTAGATTTGCCACAAATCCCCAAAATTGTAAAAGTACCCAATAGTATATAAGTTACCGTAATTAGTTACATGTAATAGTATATAAGTTACAGTAATTAGTTACATGTAATAGCATATAAGTTATAATTAGTTATTTCGTAAACTTAAATGTACAAATAACTCAAATAAAATAAATAAAACAAAAAAACGAGTCGACCATTCGCAGATTTGATTTTCAAAGAGTAAATACTAATACTTTGCAGTGCAATGCGAGTTGCCTGCAGGCAATTGGTATGCATCCATTCGCAAATCAAATGACAGCAACTCACTCCGTAATTTCAATTTCATCCCCTTGCGTGTAAGGGGTATCTCTATGTGTTATTTCCTCTGTGGTATACCATGGTTTTTAGTACTTACCGAACTCAAGAAACTACTCTATATGGTACGATGAATTCATAATATTTGGTGTTTGTTATTTTGTATTTAAGATCGTAATAAAATTTATTTGTAGTGCGAGTCGCGTCTATCGCGTTATTTTAAAGGTCACGGTGTCACTTGGAGCGGACACTACATATTAAATGTTACATATGGGACACATTCGTATAGGTGTAGTGTTACGTACGTAGTACGCGGTGACATGTCGCATGTATTTATGTATGCACACGTCGGTGGCTAGACGACATACAATGTTGACTGACATATCGTGGGAGAAATAATTATTTTGGTGCGAGGGAAATTTTGTAGCTATATCTATTAATCAACGCCTCTTACAAAAGAACTGAAGTCGAGTTTGCGAGGTTCGTGAGGATGACTGACGTCAGAATTAATAGACTTGCCCTAAGTACGCTTTCGACGGCTGGAGGCAAAGGTCACGTGACACCCATTTTAGCACCAGCTTAGTTCAGTGCCGTCCACGTTTGTTTCGCGTGATTTTGACTGCGGTAAGCAAAATTACGACACATTTATAAAAAAAGGGTCAACCTAAATATTCGGTTTTTGTAAACAAGCCGAACCTTTTTACTTAATTGATGTCTTACTTAAGTTGGCGGCACGCCTAGCTCGCCCCATATAACCAAGTAAATTTACCGTATAGTTCTATTTTAGATATTTTTCCATCGGATAACTTTGTTCCTCCAGTAAATCCCCTAATTACGCCTTCCCCTTTCGGGCGGCTCCCATTCCAAAACCTAAATATTCATGTATGGCTATCGTTATTTTGTATCTTAGTTTAATCTTGATATATTCCTGACGAAGGAAGGGTACTTCCTAAACCGGTCGATTATTATATTCAATTGAAAGTGGTTCAAAATCAATTTATGCGTTTGTATTATAAAATTTAAATATGTTTGTAGGTAACCCCTACACGTTGTTTACATGTTGCATGTTATTTACAGTACGACGAGGTTGACGATGGCCTCATTTAGATTTTACAATCGAGTTTCAGCGTGGGGAGATAAAAATAATTGACAAAAATAATTATCACATTGACAACTTTACAAGACGTTTAAAAACATTAATGACATTAGAATAAAAATATAACTTATAAAATTACATTTTATATCTAGCAAAATATTATTAAGATTGTATAAAATAAGTTGTGTCAAGGGTAATAGATAAATTAAAGTGAAATATACCATTCACAGTCGAAACCGGGTTCCTACCCATCCCTCATACATTTTCCCTTTTCGTAATTTTTTCTCTTTCCTTTTCTAAAAAAGACCCTCCACACAGCATCCCCAAAGATGACAAACGCCCTGAAGGAATTTATTAGCCTCAGTGCATCCTGTGTGGAGTTAAAGTTTTTTAAAAAAAGTTGCTTAAAATGCTTTCAACCGATTTAAGTGACTAGATCTGAACAGCCACGTACTTCCCAACCTTCCTCTTTCACGTATCCTTCCGCTCCCCACTCCATTCAGACTCACGAAACGTCCCAATTTGATAATGCCATAGTCCCCCTTGTCCGGTACTCTTTTAAACTCAGAACAATAAAAATCCAGATGTAGACTGACTTTTTTATTCAATGAATAGATTTTTTGTACACATTTTATTATATACAGATAAGTATGTGTAACCCACTGTGACCCAAAAGGACACGTGGTTTTTTAAGCTTGTATTTATCAAGTCGTATCTCTTATCAGAAATGTTCCATTAACATTATTACGAAAATACATTTGCCCGACATAACGAAAGTACATTATTTATAAATTAAATTATGAACAACGGACTTCCGAAAACCAACTAGATTCCAGCACTGGGTATATAATTCATAACACATGCACATATAAAACCGGAAACTTCTCATTTAAAATTGTGGTCAACGTAGCAAAGTACGAAATGCAATTTTGACTCCATCCGCTTATGAAATCACATATTTTGTCGATTCGGTTGGCGAATTTCTTAAAATAATTACAATGGTTATTATACTACGGAATTTTACATAATAATCACAGCTTGTTTCCAAATGCATGACGAACAAATAAAAATTAAAGGTGATGAAATTAATTATGTCGACATTAATGTTGTTAATTTATAGTCAGATTTTATCAACAGATTAGATTATTCCAAGGAGTGATATAAGCCAGCGTTCCCCAACCGCCGGGCCGCGAACGGTTGTCGTCCGTTTTAAAATGCCCGTGCCAAAATTTAAAGAAGAGCGTCATTAACTCCACAATTCGTGTGATGGTTCTTGCCTGACCCATTGTTTGCGAAATAATTTATTACGCGGTTCTTAATGATGGTATACAAGGCACTGAACGGACTGGCACCATCATACTGTGAGGGACAATTCACGTTCAAGACGGCTCAAGTCTGACGCGTTGAACAGACTGTTTGAACGTTGAACCCGCTAGTAATGCTGCTTCAAATTTGGAGACAGAGCTTTCAATGTACTTGGTCAACATTTTTGGAAGGACTTTCCATTTGATTTGAGGTCAGAGAGCCATTTCGACACATTTAAGAAAACTTTAAAAACATATTTTAGCCGGTCAGTGGCTAAGTTGGCATAGCGTCGTGGGTTCAATTCTTCGGCTGGCTAAGTCCTCCATTAGACACAAGAATCAACATCTTCCGCTTACTGTGATGGTAGTAGGAGATTCTCAAATATTGTCAGGTTATTCGTAACCAGGGAATGTTTCTCATTCGTTATTAAAAAATAAATAAAAAAATACATATCTACTTAAAAGGCGCTACAAACTTTAACAAGGTGGAAAACGCCATTGAAGTGAATTTAATCACCAAACGGCGCTATAGAAAAATTGTGCTTTATACATTATTACGCCATAGATATTTTGTTGAGGCTAATTTTATTTACGTTAATCCTTTATCAAATATTTATCCACAATTTGAGATAATACAGATAATAAATATGTTTAAAATACGATCAAATCGGGTAGTAACTACTAAAAGGCAATAAATCTATTCTCAACCTTTATGTATTATCTTTCCTCTCTCTATACTTTGCCAAAATGTCTGTACACAACAACTGAGCGACCGTATTCAATAGATTCGTTCAATTGAGAGTTTTTCTACATTATGTACGTGTTAGATTGGTATAAATAAGGTTTCTCTTTTATTCCATTTATTAAAGCGCCCTTGAGGTGATTTTGCACAAAAACTGTGCAAAAACAATCCAATTATTATTATCAATTCAGATCGTTTTTCAAGGAGAAATGTACCGTTTACCCGCAAGGGAGATATATAGGATAGACCGCCACACAACTCTGCCTTGCTGCATTAACATTCATACACCGTGACTCCCACATGTTGAAGAGAGTTCAGAATATTTTTTTGAGAATTCTCTACCTGAGGGAATATGGCTACTACCCGTGGCTCTATCCTACGGACTTTCTCTTAGGTATGCTCGGAATGAACCATCTGCGGGTCAGAAGGGATGTACACATTGTGACACATTTCTTCAGACTGATTCGCGGATCGTTCTAAAATTCGACTATCATGGAGAGCATTCCTTTTTATGTTCCCGATGGTTATCTCCGCCACCAACAGCATAGACTGTTTTATCTCCGGGTCTGCAGGACCAACTTGCCAATGGTCATGCCGGTGGGGAGGGTAATCTTACTGTTAAATAGAATCACTTTGGATATCGACATATTAAGCATCAATGAAGCTGAATTTAAACATAAAGCTTTATTGCTACTTGTATAATACCAGTATGTGTTGTATGCAATTTACTGATATTATATATGTCTACCTTCTTTCCTTTTAATTTTTATAAGTAATTATTTTAGGATGTTGCACATCCTGTCTTATCTAATAATATCTTTAAAACTGCCTTAAAATGTAAATTTTGTAAAATTTTTAAAAGGAATAAAGAATTGAATTGATATGGCCCGAAACAAATATTTGATTCACACGATCGTGCCATATCTTCCTCGGGCGTCCCCGACTTCTTCTACCATTCACTTCCGCCTCATACATTCTATCGTGATATGCACTCTGATACGGCAAAGATTCACAAAATAATATCGATTCAATTTCAAAATAACCAAACATAAACAAATTTGATTGCAGGAACGCCTTTTTCCATTCATCGAATCGAAACGTCCGGGCAGTGATGTTACGATTTACGTAATCCAAAAAGCTTTCACAGCCATTTAAGCTGATCAAAAAAGCTTCTGCTTTTAAACGCGCAATGGATATAACTCGCAGCATTTCATATTTAAAATCTTGTGTTGAATTAATTATTAATAACAATAACAAAAAAAAACGTTAATTTTCAATACGTGTTTTGATCATAAAAAAGTTAACTTTTCTTTAAGAAACACACTAAATTAGATTAAAAATTGTGGGCTACATTCGTCAGAAAGACGCCTCACTTTAAAATACGTTGTGATACATCAAAAACACTGCATTTTCACTGCGTCGACGGAATACGCGTAGAGAAAAATCAATACCATCAAACGAAAATTCACTATTTGTACCACTTTTTTATAAATAACACAGGGTTTTAAGTGTTCTCCACTGTTTTAAATCGTATTTGACAGCTGATTTTATCTTAAAAACAGTATAAAATGCGTTCAAAAGCTTTTTCATATCCGGCACATATGTCAGCGTTTTAGGTTATGTTTTTCCGGTGTGGTTTAGTTTGGGAAAATGCCGCAAGGGGGGAGTGTCGCTAGCCACCGCTCAGCTGTTAGAGTTTCAAACTCCATACAACATATTTAATGGGACAGGAATTTCGCAATTTCTTCGCGAGAGACACGGCGCGCGCATTGCGGAACATGCGAAATAGAAATTCACGTTTAATTGGTGGCAATTTCGAACACGAAAACAACGCATAAAGAATAATTAAACTAGTTTTATGGCCGTTGTTGAGTTTCGAAGACAAACTTAGCAGAATTGTTTGGAAGGACCTTCGAATTTATTGGAATAAACGGATGAAACCGCGCCATTTCTATGTAGTGAATCGTTCCTTGAATAATTCGTTAAGTAAACTGTTTTTAAAGTTATTTTTTAACGTCAAAAAAAAGCGTAATACGCGCTCACAGATGGGGCTAAATTAAATATTTTAGAAAAAATGCTTTTAAATATATGAAAATTGAATTATTTGTTGGCGAGTATACACGCGAAATATTTTATTTATTTATTCTTCAATTTAAAGAACAAAAACATTAGCCACTCATCTCACTAGGACAGTCCTCTGTTGAGATGAGCGGCAACACAATTATAGTGAAACGATATTTAAAATTTTTTTTTTTTTTAAATAACATCAAAGATATTCAAACTATAAATTTACAGTAAATCATTAAGTTGTACTGTAAGTTTATAGATTACAACAATAATAATTTCATTGTAACCCAAATAAAAAACTATCTTTAAGTATATGTGCTCCAAGTAGTCACAATCATTTTTCTTAACAAGAAGTAGTGAGTAACTAATAATAGGTAAATAATAATAGGTAAATAATAATAAGTAAATAATAATCAGTAAATAGTAATAAGCATATATAATGAATTGTTACTATAGATTTAAAGCTCAAGTCCACCAAGAAACTTATAAAATTGCAAAATATTATTGTAAAACCAACATAAAGAGTATTATTTTATGTTTCTTGAAAGACTTGAGCTTTAAATTTACAATAACAATTTATTCCATTTCATATTACGTATAATACACCAGCCAACAAACAATTCATCTCAATATTTAAAAGCATTAAAAGTGTATTTCTCTAAAAAAACATTTGAATCAGCGCCATCTGTTGTTCTGCGAATTATCGAGATTTGACCCAATAATGCAAATTGTTCTCTTAGAAAAATATTACAAAAAATCGCTCAATTATGTTTTAAATCAACTGGAACCGTTATTCGATTATTACTGTCGATTTCTGAGAAGCTAGAATTATAGTCATTTGCATATTCTAAAGTATGATTTTATTAATAATTTTTTTTTTAGCAGAGTTGAGTTTGCTTAGTTTTAAAGACTTGCCGAGATTTGATTCGGAATTCAACGTGCAAGCCACAAAACCGAAATTACTGTGTTTTCAGGAAGCAGCATAAACTCTCAAATGATCGGTTCTAACGTCGTGAAATTTGTAATACAACTATTTCGGCTCGCAATGTCATTTCCGCAGCTATAGAGCTATTTTCTGGAGCGGCTAAAACGATCACACGTTGAGTTAAGGCGTAATTAAATTTGTAACTTTTGTTTATCCGACTATGTCAATGCGCAGCATCATTTTTACAGGCTGCTATGAAGCAGCTATCAATGAGAAAATATATAATGAAATATGTATTATTTAAATGAGAAAAAAAATGCTTTGTTTTAAGCCACATTATTAAATGTATACATTGTCTACCGGTTTCGGTTGAACTCACCCTTCAGGACCAAAATAAAAATTTCCACATTAAAAAAAAATAAGTCCAATTTTAAGGATGTTCCCTTTCTTCCACTCCTCTTCCCCTGTTCCTCCACCTATCCATCTAACGTCCCCTCTCTGATGCTCTGTCGTGTACTACTCTGATATACTGTCTCTTCCCCCCCCCTTCACTGTCTTCATCATAATATATCTCTGTATGTTAATTTAGTTTATATGTTTACAGTCCTGAATATGTATGAACATAATAAAGTGGTTTAAAACGGTGCATTTTTTCATTTAAATTATAATGTCAAGCCACAAAGTGATTGCTTTCCTCGATAAAGAAACATGTATGTATTATTTCTATGTATACATTATGTATCATAGGAAGAGTGTGTGTATTTACATTTTAATGGAACGTGTTGATAAGATTATTATATAGTAGGTACGTACATAGTATCTAAGATGATAAGGACACGATCGATCTTTGCATTTAGCTGAATAATCAGTAAATACATATATACTATCATACTAACTTATAAAATCGGTTTTACCGGTAGCAAATACCCTAAATTGACAATACGTCCAGCTTCTGACATTACTTTATGGCAAAACGCTGCTACACCAGTGCCTCTAGCGGCCCGGAATGTACAAATTAGTTTTTATAATACAATTTAATAGATTTTCTGTGAAACATTATATTCTTAAGGCTAAAATTCCATCGAAATCACGCGCTCCTTATGCAGGTGGCGACAAGGTTAAAAGTCCCGCTTAACATCGGCCGCATGTTTCGATTTACGCGAAAAAACCTTCACCAAAATGAGTGGTTTATTCTATTCTGTAAAGCTCAGACATAATTATTAAAATGTTTTACCCTCATATTCTAAAAAACTTTATTTATCACAATGAACAATACGACAATATCGGAAAAGGGGTTCGTAAGTAGGAGAGTTTGCGCTTTAAACATTTTTTTAATGTCTGATATATTATTTTTTCTAGGCTTATAAAAAGACACACCAAAAAACTGCCCTGTTAAACGAAAGGCCAAGGTGTGTTCTACTTGCAGTATTTAATTAAGTCATCTAAGATATTTATAGGCCATCAAATTCCAAACCGAAAAAACATGATTTTGCGTTACTTCCCATTGCATCGCCTTGATAATAAATAGAAATTCAAAATTTATAAAATATATGTTAGGTAACCTACATACGATTTTTCTGCTTTTCTGCTTATTAATTAAAAAAAATCTTAAAGGTATTAATTAATTCGTAGAACACTTTTTAATATTTTAGAAATTTAATGTAAATCATATTTAATAATGTTATTATTAAGTTCTGCACGTATTTTAGTTTTTATTACTGTGACAGCTGTTTCGGCGTTCGAAGCCATTTTCAAACTGTGATCAATCCACATGGCGACAGCTTAATTATATGATTTAATTTAGACAGAATAGATAATTTTTATTATTTTCTAAATAAATCGGTTTTACCGGTAATAAATAATTTTAAACGCATTCCAAATTAGAATTGTGTAGGATAAATAAAATCATTTTAGTCGTCGCAATGTGGATTAACCACAGTTTGAAAATGGTCTTGAACGCCTAAACAGCTGTCACAATAATAAAAAAACTAAAATACACGCAGAACGTAATAATAACATTATTAAAATTGATTTATATTAAATATCTAAAAAAATCTTAAAGGAGCTATTAGGTTTGTACTAACAGTTAATAAGCCTCGCCGCTCGCGCTCGGTCTGGTGGTTTAGAAAGGGAATGAAATACTTATTTCATAAATAATTATTACTTTCTTTGACTTCTTTTGGCTTAACATATCATAATTCTTATCATTAGGGATACCTAATATTTATTTTATGAATTTTAGAATTCTATCATTTATTAAGAATAAATTTCATAGAAAACCTATTATAAGTGAATGATAAAAAAAAAAAAAAAAATCGCACAACCCGGGCCGCTAGAGGCGCTAGTGCAGTATGTTTCAACCTCAACGTATCAAAAGCCGGGCGAATTATTTACATTCTAACGAATTTGCCAATAGTCACCGCTAAATGCGCTTTCTGTTAAAAAAAACAAACAACAAAAATGGTTATTATCAATTAACAAAAAAAAATTAAAACACTACAATACTAAATCCAGGGTGGAACGCACTTTCTTCTTGTTGAAAAAATAACTACCATTTGGATTTGAACCGATGCTCGAAAGGGCTTTAGCTATGTTTAGTGACTAGATCTGAATAGCTAGATACTTTCTAAAAGATCTAACCTTACATTCCATACGTTTAAATTCGATAAATAAAAATATTAATGAAATCCAGGAACACAAAATAAATAGTTAAATCATAAAAAGTGTTGCAATTTTCGTCGTTTTTCAGCGAAATTATATGAACAGACTGAATCGACACGATCACGATGCGTAGATATGAACGAAAAAATATTGATTCATTGACCGGAATCCCCGTTTAAAAAAAAAGTAAAAGTTACCGAGGTAAAAACAAAAAAAAAGTTGACGGCATAAAGTAATAAACCACTTTTATGGCTCTGCTATCGTGGAATTGGGACAGGTAATGGCTATAAATCATTACTGAGTTAAGTCGGGTCAATCAATTTCCAAGTATTACATAAACAGACATATTAACATTGCAAATATTAACCTATATTTCTATTAAATTGCATTTAACTATTGCTAAATGTTGGCAACGCCTAGAAAACATTTAAAAAATGGAATATAAACAATTCAAAAATCGAATATAAACAATGTACTTTTTATTAATACGAAAATTATAAATGGTTAACGGAAAAATAGGACTACTAAATATAAAAATCGAATATAAACAATGTACTTCTTATTAATACGAAAATTATAAAACGTTAACGCGTAAATACGACTACTAAATTTAAAAATCGAATTTAAACAATGTACTTTTTATTAATACGAAAATTATAAATCGTTAACATGAAAATACGACTACTAAATTTGAAAATCGAATATAAACAATGTACTTTTTATTAATAAGAAAATTATAAATCGTTAACGCGAAAATACGACTACTAAATTTAAAAATCGAATATAAACAATGTACTTTTTATTAATACGAAAATTATAAAACGTTAACATGAAAATACGACTACTAAATTTAAAAATCGAATATAAACAATGTACTTTTTATTAATACGAAAATTATAAAACGTTAACGCGAAAATACGACTACTTAATTTAAAAATCGAATATAAACAATATACTTCTTATTAATACGAAAATTATAAAACGTTAACGCGAAAATACGACTACTAAATTTAAAAATCGAATTTAAACAATGT
This sequence comes from Halesus radiatus, assembly GCA_022606495.2. Lineage (NCBI taxonomy): Eukaryota > Metazoa > Arthropoda > Insecta > Trichoptera > Limnephilidae > Halesus > Halesus radiatus. Next base: position 30,716 of record JAHDVE020006630.1, read on the forward strand.
ACTTTTTATTAATACGAAAATTATAAATCGTTAACACGAAAATACGACTGCTATATTTGAAAATAGAATATAAACAATGTACTTAAGTAATACGAAAATTATAAATCGTTAACGCGAAAATACGACTACTAAATTTAAAAATCGAATATAAACAATGTACTTTTTATTAATACGAAAATTATAAAACGTTAACATGAAAATACAACTACTAAATTTGAAAATCGAATATAAACAATGTACTTCTTATTAATACGAAAATTATAAATCGTTAACGCGAAAATACGACTACTAAATTTAAAAATCGAATATAAATATGTATTGCGATTATCGATAAGAAAACCCAGTGTAAAATGTTTGCCTTCAAATAGTTCGAAATACAAACGCAAGCGCATTATATTTTTTACTTCGTTTTATCTACTCTTGATAGTAATGGTGGTAATCTAGTAATCCATCCAATAAACTCAGTTATTTTTTTTTTATCAGAGCTTATCCTTAAATCGAATTTAAAAACACAATTCTTCACTTAATATAATCACTTGTATTTTTTTCATAAACACAACACAATACTATCACAAGAACAAAACGCATCCAATCGCTGACGATTTAAAAAAACACACACACTGCAATCGAACCTTTTTAATAAATATTTTGATAACTAACACAACTAACGCACTAAATAATCTCAAAACTCCAAATTCTAAATTTAAAACTCACGAAATTATTCAATTTTTCGATTCGAATATAATATTTTTTTAAACACTCCGCGTAGGTACCTAAGTAGGTACTAATAATTAATGTTTATGATTTATTTGTTAGCCTTCCAACCGGCACAATGAAAATTCGGGTTCGTTCGTCTTTCACATTGTATCGCGGCGAATTATTATCGATAATAATAATAATAATAATATTAGCCGCGTTCTTCGTTCGTGTGAAATGAAATGTTTATTTTGGTTGGCTGTGGAACCGCGCGCCGCGATGTCCCGGCAACTTCTGAACTTCTGTCCGAAAAGGAAAAGCGAACGAACCGGCTCGGGGCAAAGAGGGGCCAGTGCGAAGTTGGACAGAATCGATTCATCGAAGAGTTTCAGAAGTTATTGATGTTTTATTTTTAATGTTTGAGTTGAGCAAATACCGCAAGTGTTAAACGAAATGCCAGATGTTTAAGTAGACGCGTTATTTATTGTCATCTGTCACGATATTTTTGGTAAAGCCTTATTCAAATGAGAAATTGTTTCAGCGCTGTGCAATTTTCGCCGCTCTGAGAGTTTTCCGAGCGTTTTTTACCGTTGAGGGACAGCTTGAATTTTGGCGCCACTTGAAATTTTAAAAATGCAATAACCCCGTCGCTTTTTTTCCATATGGATCTCAGAGGTCGAAATTCTTTGCTCCGTAATGTGGATCCTTGATAATTTTACAAGTAGTGCCACTTTACAAAGTGTATGATAACATTTGCATTTTAAAAATAATTCAATGTATTATTAAACTCAGAAACAATTAATTGCTTTCCTCAATCAACACTCTATTAATTATGGGTACCATTCTTCCACTATACAGAATTTCGAGACTTGTTAACTCAAGTCAGGGCCTTAAAAATTTTGGTACCAGTCTAAATGATTTTTTTTTCAGGCTTTACGAAAATAAACCTTGAAAATTATCATTTAGCATGTCTAAAATCGTGGATTCTACAAAAACCTTATTCAGGCTTTGACTTGAATGTTGCTTCATTCATGTATTATGTATGTACTGTTATTTTACTGTAACTCTTGTTTGTTTAATATCGTTTTATGTATTCTGTGTAATTGGTCAATAGTCCGTTAATAATTTATTTTTTTAAACAAGAGGCGTTGAGGCACTCGCTAGTGTCAGCATCTTTTCGGTAATGGCCTCCATGGCATTTTTGCCTTGTGGTCTACGCGTCTGACTACAGTTGGGAGATTATGGGTTAGTTTCTCGCACAGCACAAAAATATATAATTTAATGCATGGGCGTCGGGTTTGTGAACAGGCGGGAACTGCAGCTAGCAGAGCGGCCTGCTTCAGTTGCGCCTACGTAAGACCGGACCGAAAAACACTACGAGGCTGAAGCTGCGTCAGATTATGCAGCTTACTTCAGTTTCAGCGGTTGTCAAAATTCATCTTTGATCAACGAAAGAGTGTTTTTAAATTAAATACGGAATACGAGTTAAGGAATTCGTATACACGGAATGATGGATTGGAGTAAACAAACTCCATTCGGAGAAGATCCGGCGTGGATTAAAATAAAATTAATAAAATAAAAAAGATTAAAAAAATCAACGATTTTGAGGAAGCGAAGTGTATTGCCTTTTTTTACACTGGAAATCAAAAATCTCCCGGTGTCTTTTTCTAATCAAAGACAGACTAAAAAAAAAGGGTTACCAAGCATCGCCATTGTTGCCACAACAGTTTTTGTCGGCTACAAAAATACGCCGAAAAGTTTGTACACTGACGTCAGAATGAATAGACTTGCCTTAAGTAACATTTCGAAGGCCGGTAACAAAGGTCACGTGACACCCATTTTGGCAACAGCCTCTTTTACTGCCGTCCACGTTTGTATCGCGCGATTTTGACTGCAGTAAGCAAATTATAAAACTAATTTGCTGTTTTACTTATACTGGCGGCACTCTAGCTCATCCGTCACCCCCGTAATTTTGGTTTTCCCCCCCCCCCCCCCCGTGCGTGTTAGGGCATCTCTATGCATCATTTGCTCTGTGCATTATAGAAAATACGAGTTTACAGTCATTCTTCGCGGTTTGGTATTAAAAAATGAAGGCACCTAAAAGTATGTTATTTTCCTTATAGACATTTTTCCTGAAGTGTAAATCAATATTCTACCATAATTAAAAAAAACATATCAGAAATACAATACACTCCTACAGAATAATTTAATACAAAACTTTTCCTTTTGCGAGTCTTCATTTATATATTTTTTTTTGGAGTTAAAATTTCGCCTGCGCCGCCTCGAACGTTAACCGCCCATAATAATGCAAGCGGACTAAAAAAGTGAAAGAAGCGAGGCAAGTCGCCAGCTGTTGTAAGTGAAGTGTGGAGTAGGTGCCAAAAGCAGGAGGAAATGGGGCAGAAGTGGAAGGAAGTTATTGATAGACACATAGAAAGAGATTTCCTAACTGGATTCGAGTCTATAAGAGAGGAAACGCATTATAAAGAACGAATTTTCCTCTTCGTATACTGATGTATTTATGTTGTGACGATTTGTAATCGGAAGGCCTATTCTGGATCATAAGGAAAATTTCTCATCCTTTTCCTTAGGCTTAAAGACTTCTTGCTTAACTGCGGAATTCCGGAGAGACATAGTAAAAAATCCTAAACAGATTGTTAAGAGATTGCGTGAAAACACAAAGTGATGAAATATCTTCAAGTGACAATAGGTTTTGAACCAAAACTTTTAAAAACAATTACATTATATTATTGTGTAATAATATGTAATCATAATCTATCAATAATAATGTATAATCAATTTTTATTTTATTTTTAAATAGCATAAATACGCTTTTTAACGAAGAGTTACGTTTTGTAAAAAGATAACCATCTCACTAGATAGTAATAACATTTTTATTCTGTCACTACTTTTAAAAGTGACATTTGCCACCGTGGTATATCTATGCCGCTACCTGGAGTAGTGAATTGTTTTGTTTACCGTGTTGAAATTTTTAACATCTATAATATTACGTTATTATCTTGATAAAACAATACAATACGTTTGTCTCTTGATAAAACAATACAAATATTGATTTTTTCAATTAATGTCATTCGCCGAATGACATCTGACAGCTCTCATCCGAGAGAGCCGGAACCGCAGTTAAGCAAAAAGTCTTTAAGCCGAAGGAAAGGGATAAAGAATTTTCCTTAAAAAGAACCCGAATATGCTTCCCGGTGTGATAATCAAAGTTGTCAAAAAAGTTCGTACGAATTTAAAGGCATAACGAGGGTTTAAAAAATCGTTGGAATCTAAAAAAAAATTGGCGATTTGTCAAACATGGAGATAGGCTTAATTTTTGGCATGTTTTCAAAGAGTTCAACAGTAAAATTTAACGAATTAACGGTCTGGCTTAGAATAGCGAATATCGTAAATAATACGCGACCAAAATAATAAGAGACGATTAACCAAGAAAATAAACTTGAAGGTTAATGACCCCGATGTTGGTTTTCAATTATAGTTGGATGTCATGTTTTCAAGCTAATGCAGAATGGATGCTATCAATTTTCAAGCTAAGGAGGAATATTGGAGGATGCTGTGTGGAGGGTATTTTTAGGGGTAAAAAAGGGTGGGTCTTGATGAGACCCGTGTTGAAAGATTAATAAAATACAAAAATACAAACCATAAAAATTATCATGGGATAAAAAATGTTAATGGTAAAGATTGTCTCCCGGCTGTGCTGCACTGCTGCGGAAGGGATCAATGAGGCTGGTTCTTTAGAGCACCTTCCATTGAAATACCAATAGAACAAACAAAGCATTCCCACTTGAGGTCTATTTTCTAAAAAATGTAAACCATTCGTTAAGTCAGGGGAATCTGTCAAACGGATAGCCCGTTTAAGTACAGAGTCAATGGTTTTTTCAAGGAATCCAGGTATTATAACCATTGGTGGTTTTTTTCTAATGAGCGGTTGTGCAGTGAAAAACTACGACGGAAAAGACTTGGTTCATAAATATTGCGACAATTTAAACAGCGCGCTTCGACTACATAGTAAAAAAAGTTCCAAAAGTGCGAATCCGGGAACGCACCTATGAAGCTAAAAAACCTATGGAATATTTCATACAACATAAATACGGTTTCGGGGGGGTGCCGGAACGTGCGTCAGAGCCAAAATTCGTTATTCCGGTGCGCAGCGACCATAATACTTGAATTCTACCCACTTCCATCATAATAAGCAGAAAACAATTGCTTGTGAAATGATGGAGAACTTAGCTAGCAGAGGATTAAACAAGCCAAGCCGACGCTTTGGATCGCTCGACCAACTAAAAGCATTGTAGGTAAATATCTCTTATAGTGTACGTATGCAACTATAACTCTTCAAGACACCGTCACGCCAAGTGCCCGTGATATGGTTCAGAAATAAAATCATCATTCTCAATGAGTTACTGTCGCTTCTAATTGGACCAAAGAACACAAATAAACCAAAGCATAACCAAAATAAGTACTTAAGACATTAAAAGTTTTTTTTTAAAGACGCCGGTTAACGAACGCGAAACGTGAAGACTGAAGAATCTTTTTCAGTGGTAATTATTTTCCGATTTGAAAAGAATCTGAAAACGAATGTTACAGACTGGCACTGTTTTTTTCCTGAAAGTTTTTTTAAATCGGAATAGTTATTATTTGACTCCAACTTCGTAGACTGTGAATATGTTGGTATTATTTTTCGGAAAAGTTTTTGTCATTATTACATACGAGTACATTCGATCAGATATAAAAATAAATTGAAACGAGAACGGAAATCTAAAAATAAATACCATTAGTAAAAAATGTTGAAAAGTATTATAGATTAATGTTTCAAATATAAACACAAATAGTTCAGGGATCTTTTTATTAAAACATGTAGTTTCAACGGTTTTTGTGGTTTAAATCGATATTTTAAAGCTCCAGAGTTCATGATGGAAATATGGTCGGGAGTTGAAAATAATTGCGTTGTACTAGAAATTCTGTGTATGTTTTATGACGCCAGAGTTCACCGTCGGCGAGATTTTTGTGAGATAAAGATAATAATTCAATAATCATTCGTAGTCAGAACGCGAAAGGGAAATGTGGTCCTTCGAGCCGGATCCTAAGTCCAGAAGCGCTAAAATTAGTAGTAGTGGTTTAAGAAAAGGAATGAGATATGTTATAGGAGAAAGACAAACACAACCGAGCCGTTGAGCGGTAAAAATAACCCGTTCCCATGCGAATTCCCATTGGTTTTTGGGGAAAATTTTTACTCAGACATGTATTTTAAAAAATATTATCTTTTACCAGCGCAATGCTGGAAGTATCTTCCATTCGGAAAACCGATGTCATCATTATAAAATGCAATCATTATTAAAACTATTTATAAATTCGGTTAGGTACCTATCCAAGCGCTGTTAACGTTGCTTAACCTTGTTGATCGTTTGCCAAGTATTGTTGCACTGTCGCTATACTCGATCGGATCGCTTTCATAAATTCTTGTTTTTACTTCCGTATATTGTATTCGCACAATACAAAAAAAAATGATTGCAAAAGATATCATAAAAATACGTAATGAAATACCTATTGCAATTAATCGACGTAATCTCATTCCATAAAAGTGAAACAATAGAGAATAAATCATTACATCGTTTCAATGGTGAGTGAATCAATGAATTCATATGAAAAGAAATGATTCAGTAAATTCATGTTACAATAATATGGACGACCTTCGTGGCATGCCGATAAATTCTTCCGTTCTGGGTCCAAAGCACGCGAATTCGAAGGCAGGGTAGGGGTAGCTGTAGGGGTAGATTTAGGGGAAGGGGTATTATTTCCATCTTAAAATTACACCCAGTTTACTAGAATTCACAACTTCAAAACTTTACTCCAAACCATCCATAACCCCGAACAACGCCGGGTACACGTCAGCTAGTGTATAATATGTGTTCTTTAAAAAATAAAAATTAATTTCGAAAATGAAACGACATTTACGACCTTGGTAAACATAGTACACAATACCAACGTGTATTTAATAAATTTACGACTCCCACTAGGTTATGTTGGATTAAATTATAATATCGTTATAGCAATAGTTTTAGCTTTTAGCAGTATTTTTCTATGCCTAGTCAAACCTTGAATCTTTATTGCTATTTACAAGCAAGATAAGGCAGTGGTAGGAAGTCGTTCTGAATAAAATTATAATTTTACAGGGTGCCTCGTACTTGAGGGAAATATATAAGACTTGCTGTGTTTGTTCTATCGGTATTACAATCTGAGGTGCGAATGACAATATAACACCATCGATCCGTTTGGCACTTCACAGCTGGGAGACGCGCCAAATATGTGCACAACATTAGTAAACGATTTATAATTTTTTTTATGGGAACGGGTTATTTTTACTGCTCAACGGCTCTCGGTGGTGCTTGTCTTCCTCCTATAACATATAGCAATCCTTTTCTTAAACCAGTTCTATTCATTTCGGCGCTTCTGGATTTAGGGTCCGGCTCGAAGGACCACATTTCCGTATCGCGTTGTGACTACGAATTATTAAATAATAATTGTTGTGTAAAACTACCCTCAGCACCAAATATGACAGGAGGTTCTTTCAGTGAATAAAAAAAGAAGTGTTTTAGTTCCCTGGAAAGAAAGAGACGGTATGTTAAATCTATCATCCTAATCATTCAACGTTTCTCATCGAGTACAAGTCACCCTGTACATGTATAACTTAAAACTATAAATAATATGAATAAAATCTACTTCCTATCATGCCTATTATTATCTCTGAATTCGGCAGAACTTTGTTTGTAATTATCCAAGCGAACTGTAAACGATTTATGAATGGAAAACATATAATAAAAAAAAATCACATCCTTCACCTTTAAGATTATCTAAGAATAATGAGGCCAGTGTTTATAGTATTGTATTTATTAATATTGTGCTATGTTTAGTATACGCATAATACTCGAGTTTCACCTTAAGGTTACCTGATTGTACATTTAATCATTGAAGATAATATTATCAAATCTCCAATGAAATACGAAAGACAAAAAAACACAGTAAACGAAAAGGTAATGTCTTATTTAACCACTGAGCTAATGGGACCTTATTATTTTCCGTCATTTCTATCAATATTATATTTTAATTGAAGAATCACCAATATTATCTTCGATTAATTGCCATATTTTTCTATTGCAACGTTCTGCCTGAATATATTTGCAATCTAGATAGTGTCTTGGATATCCCTATCCGATTAATGGCTACATTCACCAATCGAAAGTGATCAAAGGTTAGAGTAAGTAAAAAATTCCCTTAGATGAAGCGTTACTGCTTCCAATGTACTCTCCTATAGAAGGATAATTTTCACCCTGCGGAATACGGTCCAAAACAACTCGCCGACTTTCATTTAAGTTCTTTATGCCAACAGATATAAAACACGTTTTACTCTGTAAGTTTCACGTTATTTCTATGTAAACACCGCACTAGTGCGCGAACTGCCCGAATCGATGTATCTTGTGAGGATGAATTGTAGGTAGAGGAAGGATGAAGGTTGGCTAGTCCCTACATGGCTATTCATGTGCGGTCACTAAACACGATTGAAGTCATTTCAAGCACCGTATCGATTCTGAATGATGGTTTTATAACAATCCGTTCGTAAAGCTTGATACCATTTTTAACTAATATTTAGTCTACCGCCCGATTTCACCGTTTTATAAACGTTCGTCAGATTACCGGTCGTTTGACAGCTGTCCGTTGTAGCCCGACGATCGCTTATTTTAATTAAAAAGACAATATATAATTTGCATTTGTGAAATGGATTCGTTATCGAATAATGAAAGTGATGACAAGCAAATGGCAATTATTCAAGATAAAAAACCGACGGATAACGGTCCGTTAATGAAACGGTTCGTTATGTAACAGAAATTTGATAGTTCGTTTATAAAACTGGCCCTGAGAATATCTACCAA